>JALBCR010001660.1:0-39113 GCA_030710515.1 Abscondita cerata | reverse complement strand
TGAGTCCAAAACAATATCCTGATCGAGTAAATAATCTCGATAATAAATTTAAACATAAACGTTCTACGTAGTTGTTTAAAAATTTAAGGGTGTAGATATATAAGCATTTGAAGAAGTAGGTTATACCTACATAGAAGTAAAACTGCGTAGACGTAACCGTTACAGTATTGTAAAAGGAACTTATCTAAATTACTCAAATCTGATATTTGTTTACGGATTATTTTATCAAACGTCGCGTTTTTTGTACCTTTATGAAAGCATGTACAAATATTGTGTTAAGCTTACGAATGGTTTTACTGCAAATGTTAATAGGTTTTGTTAACTTCACTTAACTACTTTGTAAATTTTACAAAATGCGTTTTTATTATTAATTTTTACTTTGATATGCATTATAAACATTTATTATTATAAACCAAAATTATAATTTTGGGTTTTAAAACGCATATTTATTCTGATGTCTAGGTAGGTGAACTAAAACTACAACAAAAATTATTCTAATTTACACTTCCTTTTAACGAAGAACTAAATTTACTAAAAGAAAAGCAAAAAAAGAACTCGTATTAATTTTAGCAATTCTTCTTAAAAGAGAAAAATAATTTAAGTCTGTACGCAGGTTTGTGTTGTTACATTTAAATTGGTTACAAAAAGATTTAATTAAAAAAATAATTAGTCAGCAGTTAAATTGCATTTGCATAAATGAATATACACCTAAAAAGTCTTACAAGTTAAACATACTGTTTTCAAAACTACTATTTGTACTATTTAAAAAAAAAAAACCTTAAAGTGCATTATTTGCAGTTATTACTTCTTATTTAGATGATGCTCAATTCAACAGATTTATTTAGACAAATTAAACTAAAACTTAACTTTTTTTACACACTTAAATAATTGTTTGTAAAGTAAAATTTCATTTTGGAGGTTTAAAACGATAACCTAAGTAAACGTAATAAATTTTTAATTCTTTCCGTGCGGGTCATATTGGATTTCCGTCTCTTGCTGGTGCAATTATATTATGTTTAACGCTTACATAATGTCGAGCATTACAAAACTGAATGTAATTTGATAATAAAAAAAAAACATGACAACAATTAATGCAATGAGACATTTTATTTAATTAGAGATTCAGACATTCACATTACATGCAATTCATATTAAATATTGGATTAAATTTTTATACACCTAGACTTTTAAATGCTATTTCATTTAAGTAATAAAATATTTAATTTCTAATATGGCCTCTACGTTTTTAATATTTGATTAAAACGCTCATCAAACAGGAATAGTATGCAATAATAAAATTTAATCAAACATCCTTATTTGTTTAATAAGTACTCTATTCTAACGTTTAAAATTTCATAAAGAAGTTTGATTTATAATCAAAAGTCAATTATTTTGTAATAAAACGTTCATCTTCCCTGAATTACTGAAGAATCAATTAATAATTAGCGAAACGTATACACTTTGAATAAGTTAAGAATTTTACTGAAGAAGCTAAGTATTAGTTAGCATAACATAAACTTTTATAAAATAAGAAGAATAAAGAGATGGGGTAAAAAGCCAGTGAACGCTACTTTAAGAAAATTTCTTACTTTTTTTGTTTTATATTTCGTAGATGTCGTTACTTAATAAATTCAAAAAATGTATTTAGCTATTCTAAAGTATTTTAAACATAATTTTAGATTGAAAAAAGTATTTTTATCACCTGTTCATATAGAAAATATTAAAATTATCTGAATATGTGATTTACCAGTGAACGCCACTTTGTGCCAATGAACGCCACATTGTTGTCTAATAAACGCCACAAAGTTATTATAGAACGAAAATTATGCAAATTTTTCGGATTTGGACTGTTTTTGACATAATGACATATACAAACATGTCCGACCACCATACGTTTTAGTTAAGTCATTTTAACTAATAAATTAATTAAATTAAGCAATGCCAACAGATAGTTAGTTTATACTATTTATACGTGTCCCTTATTACGCGAGATGTCGTTAGACACACATTTCAATTAATTAAAATTGTTTTAAATCTCTGATAAATAATTTTATATATTTGAAAATGAGGATTTTTAAAGCGGTGGTACACATAAAATAAAATATACTGAATTAAAGATAAGAAGTACTAATTGTCACCCAAAAGAATGGAACATAAAAAGAAAAAAAAGCAGCACGTTTGTAATGACAAAAGGTTTTATTATTCCGAAGCAAGTTTATTGGGAACCATAGAGAGTGTTCGGTCGGGTTCATTGAATGTCAAACAAGCATCTGTACAATATGAAATTCCGCCCACAATTCTTAGAGAAAATTTAACTGAGAAGGTACCACTGGAACCTAAAATGGGTCTAGCAGCATACTTAACTAAGAAAGAGGAAGACAGGATTGAAATGTGGATCTTAGATAAAAACAACACGAGATGTCGCAAGACACACATTTTACTTATGTTCATTGCTCCACGAGAGCTTAAAAACACCAACCGCCGTCTTGTACAGTCGTATACCGCACTTAAGTATACACCTCTGATGAGCACACAATAAGAGCGAAATGCTGCATCCAGGTGGTCTTTTGTTGCGTGTCTGCTTCTGTACAAGTTATACTTGGCTTTATCGGCAACGTGTGTTACAAGCATTAAAGCTATCGCTTAGGTAGCGCTTTGCATTTTGACACACATGCCGTTACAGTAAATAATATACTTATTTATTATTATTTTCTGATCTAATAGCAATGGGATTTGTTTACAAAACGGAATACATTAAGTTTAGATTTTGATTGAAAGTAGGTAATCATAATCATATCATATCATACAACTTCGCGTACATTGATTTGGCTCGAGATAAATATTTTATATAGAAATTTTGAAACAGGCCAGGGACAGGGTAATGTTGCCATCGTACAAATAAAATCGACCCTTATTTACTGTTACAATTTGTTTATAAAATCAACGTATCACTTACCAACTAAAAATATTTTTAGGATACCCATAACGAAATATGTTTCAGCAGAGAAAAGCCAAAAGGCTAAAATGGATGAAATTCAGAGCATGTCTGGTTCTCTTTTCAAATATGTCCACAAAAGCAGGTAGCGGCCAAAGTTCAAGTAAAGTATACAAGTCTCCTGCTGACGAAAGTAATGATTTACATCTTGAAGATTCACATTCAAATAGCAATCCAATGAAGACGACCCATTACCTCGACGGAACCAAAATAAATAATGAAAAATGACACCGTTAATGCTACTTTTGGAGACAGCATTAGCCTCGAAGAATCAGTGCAACACTTGAGAGATGTTTCACATTGGAGTTTACCGGTTCCCAATAATGTTAGCATTGACATAATAAAAGGGCAGTGAACATTTCTAGAACAAAGAAGGACCGTTTCCTACTGTATCTCGTCATGGTTCAAAGATTAAAGGTGATTCTTGTCATCTTTCACAGGAATGGTTTTATAAAGAGATGGTGAAAAATTACTATGATCATGGATGGTATTTTCTCCTATATCAAATAACCTGTAATGTTTTTGCTGTCGTTTATTTGCTGTCAGTAACATACAAAGAACATTTACAACTGTATTTAAGAAGTGGTGGAAACTAAATCCTAAAGTATTGGACTTTATGTGAACATTTAGAAAATTTCGAAAAGTGGAAAAGTTTGGAAATGAGATTAAAATCTCACACCACAATAGATGACGCAACCTTGCAATTAATGAATACGGAAAAACAGAAGTGGAAAAATCTTTTATCTAGATTATTTGATATAACTTTGTTTTTGGCTAAACCAAACCTAGCATTTCGTGGACATGATGAAACCCAAGGGTCTTCCAATAAAGGTAATTTCTTAGAACTAGTTAAACTGCTGTCAAAGTATGATGCTGTACTCAAAGAACATATATTATATTTGGAGCAGGAAAAATCACCCAAAGTAACATATTTATCGCCAGAAATACAAAATGAGTTCATAAATGTTTTAGCTAATCACGTAAAATGTCAGCTTGTCAACGAAATTAAATTGGCAAAATATTTCGGAATCATGTTTAATAGCACACCTGACGTTTCACATGTCGATCAAATGTCTGAAATAATTCGTTATGTAAAAATTAATAATAGAAAAGTAGAAGTCAAAGAAGTATTCTTAGGATTTTTCCCTTACATAGAAAAAAAGCAGCTGATTTAAGCGCTGAAATACTAAGATGCTTGAAAACGATGGCTTAGATATTATGATGTGTCGTTCTTAAGGTTATCATAATGCTGCAGTTATGAGTCGTATACACGGGGACTGCAAGCTATTATAAAAAGAAAAACAATAAAGCAATTTTTATTGGTTGTATAGATCATTCAAGTTAATTTATGCGGCCAACATTCGTTCGCACAAAATGTGACTTGTGTTACATTTTTCGGAGCAGTGGAGACAAGTTTTTTCCATTGGGCAGAAAACGGTTGTGCATCTAGCAGAAGAAAGGCAATAGATTTTGCTGTACAAAAATCGGAAGAATACAACATTTTGATGGAACGATGAATTCGTCACAAGAAAAAACATGCTGGTCAAAAAGACATGTTAAAATGTTTTTGACAGATTTAGTATTGAACTCGAAACAAGAGTAAAAGTCCATTAAAGACGTAGCTTCATTATTTGAGGTTGTGCAGTCAAAGACCTTGCTTTCGGCAAACACTGAACAGTTAAAATTTGCTATATCAAAATTTACTAACCTTTACAATGAAGTATGAGAAACAGAACTACTTTTAGAAATACCAAGATTGAGAAGACATTTAAAAGCGGCTAATATTACTGTCTCTAATTGGTTGACACTGGACTATTTGAAATTCATTGTGGAATGGGATTTTACAGCATCTCTTCTGAATCTAACGGTCGCACTAAAGTTATTTATAACAATATGTGCATCAGTTGCTTCATGTGAGAGAAGTTTCAGCAAATTAAAATTAATTAAAAATTACTTGCGGTCTACAATGACTGAAACCAGATTAAACAATCTTGGTATTTTAACGATAGAACATGAAGCAACACAAAATATAAATTTTGAGAGACGTGATTTCGCAAGTGTCAAAGCTAGAAGGAAGAAATTTTAATTTTTAGCATACTAAATTTGTTTCACATAATATACTAATATTTGTAATACTCGTATTTTAATAAAACGTAAATGATTATTACTTTTTATTTTAAAAGTTTTGATTGAGTTTTGGGGTGACACCTACAAAATCCGCCCCGGGTGCCACCTATGCTAGCTACGCCACTGCCTGCGACGTTAGAAATATTTCGCTCTCTAAAAATATACAGAAAAAAGTTGTTGCCGAATATTCGCAAGATACCACAAACTTACTATCACTCCACTCTTTGACAAGGCATATAAACAAGCTTTAGATGCAAACGTTATAAAAAAATCGTTTGAAGCATGCGGATTGTTTCCTTTCGATCCGGATCGAATTGATTATTCAAAGTGCATAGCTACTAGGCATAAAACTATTAAAAGAGACACTCGGAGACCAACCGTATGAAAATAATTGTAATAATGACAATGTTTTGTTATTGAACCTTGAATGTATTATTTCAGATGTTCTATTAGATAATTTTCGAGAATGTTTACAAAAATAATACAATTCCAAATTCTGAAATAATGTTATTCAATATTTGGAAAAATTTTAAATCAAAATACATTTTGGAAATTGAAACTGAAAGATGAAGATTCTGCTCCAAAAATTGATAATCAAGATGCTCATTCGGAACATTCAATTTAGCTGCAAATTCGTTAGATTTGCAACTACAATTATTGCAATATGTCCGACCATCAGACGTTTTAGTTTAGTCATTTTAACTAATAAATTAATTAAAATTGTTTTAAGTCTCTGATGAATAAATTTTATATACTTGAAAATGAAGAATTTTCTTCGAAAGCGGTAGTATACATAAAATAAATAATACTGAATTAAGGATGTACTAATTTTTTCTATTTGAATATAATCATAAGTACCAACACAAGATGTTTACAATATGATACAGCTTATCTATAAATGAAAATTTTATACTTTTTATAACAAATGTCATTTTTTCTAACAACAATGATTATAAACAACAAAAAAAACAACGGATATTTTTGTTTTGGTTCGAAGTACCAGTTATATTTATTTATTTAAATCATATGGTACATTTTAAATACCAGTAAATGTGATAGATGGCGTTCACTGGCACGGCACCTTTTGACCGACGCCAGTGAACGCCATATAACTTAAATACATTTTTAATATTTTAGCTATTAAAAACTGTAAAAAGCATTTATTATAACTTAAAATCATTCAAAATTCCATTGAATTATATTTTTTGTATTATATTGCTTATTTTCAAAAGTCGAAAATAATGATTTTAATTCTAGAAATGCGATTTTAAAATGTTCGTAGACATCATTATACTTAGGAAAAATGTGTATTTATGAATTTTTTAAATACTATTTATACGTGAAAATACGGTTATTCGATTAAAGTCGCGTTCAAATCTGTAAAACTTTTGATAAAGATTAAAACTTGATGATTAAAAAGTAAAAACGTTTTTGTATTAATATATTAAAATTATCTTAATTAAAAGTTTTAATTTTTCACTTTAATTACACCGTTTATTAAGTGATTGACACGTAATCTTAAGTCGCAGCTTTGCATATTAAGAAAATGATTAAAAAACTTAATTAACAAATTATTTAACCAATGATCCATAATCTTTATTTAATTTTTCATAATAATTTTTCAAAATGTCTAAAACGTTTAGGGTACACAAATGTAAAATTAAATTAATGCACGCAATGAACATTATCTATTTACCAAATATCAAATAAAACGACATCTAAAAAATAACAACGCATTAAAAGTACGTATTTAAATAATTGCAACAAACATCTCGATGTTAACACAAGTAAAGCTCTAAAATTATTTACCTGAGTTACCCAACCACCCTAATGAACTTGATTTTTAAATTTCTTTTTTTTTTGTATCAAATCATGATTTTGTTATAGTATTTCAATTTAGTTCTATCATCTTCAAGCAAATATGTTTTTATTTTTAACAAATCAAACATTTAATTTATTTCTCTGTGAGAAACAAAATACTTAAGTCAATACGTTATAAAACATTTAGTTGCAGAAATACGTTGTAGATATTCACAATAGATTTAATGGAGCTTTTATGGTAATCAATCTAGACAAACATATTGTACAAGTTTTACTAAACGTTTTGTAAATGGAACCATAAATGAAACTTAACAATGTACGAATACACTAATTAAAACCCAGGTATTTATGTGTGGAAAACTTAATTGAATCAAGCGTAACTGAATAATAGCAATTGATTAATGACTATATTTTGCGAGCTTATTGGAAATTAATAATAACTAGTACATAATACAAATTTCAAAGGTTCAATGTATTTCCTAAAGTATTTAAAATGTATCAATCATATTGAGGAATTAGTTACTATTAATTCCAATGATATCAAACAAAATTTATAACATTAAAGTGAAGTATACCAGTGCTTATTTAACAATCGCCATAGATTTACTTGTTAATATTTCAATCCGATGTTAACACTTTTTGAGACCTCTGGTATAAAACATTTATGTTAATTATAATTAAGTGGTAAAATGTCTATTAGAAAATATTGTAAGTTTTAATTTAATAAAGAAAACAAAAAATATCGTCTTGGAGAGGATTCAAACCGACGAGTCTGAAAGATTTTTTGTAATTTGACTTGGTTACTATGGTAACGAAATTGTCATTCAAATTTTGTTTATTAAGTTTTAACATGTTTAATTTTTAAATATTGAACAGAATCCCCCCGAGACGATATTTTTTTGTTTTCCTTTATTAAATTCAAAACTTACAAATTTAATTTAACAATGTTTTCTAATAGACATTTTACTACTTAATTATAATTAACATAAATGGTTTATACCAGATGTCCTAAAAAGTGTTAACATAAGATTGAAATATTAACATGTAATATCCCTATGGCCAATGTTAAATGAAAAGCACTGTATATACAGGGTGTTTCATTAATCAGTACAGAAAATGAAACTGGAGATTCCTTGCAAAATTTAAAGGGGGTTTAACATAAAAAATTTCCTTAAAGCCTTCCCTGAAGAGTTACAGCCCCTTAAAGATGTGTAAAAAATTCACATTAATCGATTTTTTTCTGAAATGACTTGAAATAAAAAAAAGAAATCTAAACATTCAAATACTACTACCAAGAAGCCTCCATAATTTCATAATTTTTATTCACCCTTGTTCTCTGCAAGGGGGTGAGTCTTACTACCCCTTAGAGTTTTTTTACCAGAACTTTTTAACTAAATTTTTTTTTTCAATTTAAAAATTCAGATTTTGGAAGGCCAATTCAATTAAAAACTTTTTTGTCTCTTAAAAATTTTACGTAAACTCAATACTTCTTCACCAAAAAAAAAATTAAGCGGACTTGCAGAATTTTTTATTAATAACAAGTTGCCTATGCAAGTTTGACATCACAATATTAACAATCAATTTTCTAAAATTTCATATTGTTGCCTTTATTATTTTAATTCTGTAGTGTTTATTTGAAGTCTTTTTAAGTGATAAATTTAGTTAACTAATATGGCTAATGCAGCTGCATTTTCAAACGAAGAATACTCTGATATGCATATGATTTATGGAGAATGTCGTGGCAATTCAGAAAGAGCTAAGACATTATACAGAGAAAGATTCCCGAATCGTCGTATTCCTAACAGTAGAACCTTTGTGAGAATACATGCAGGACTTAGAAGTACAGGCAGATTCCATATACGAAACGGTGACCGTGGACGTCCGCGAAGAACAACTCCTCAACAAGAGGAAAATATTTTACATTATTTTGAAATGAATCCAAGGCAAAGTGTAAGGCGTGCAGCTCTAGATTTAAACGTCAGTTTCGTAACAATTTGGCGGCTTTTGAAAAGGCAAGGGCTCCATCCTTATCATTTTATGAAAGTTCAGGAATTGACACCAGAAGATTTTATCAAACGAACGACGTTCTGCAGATGTTTTCTCAGGCAATGTATTAGAGAACCGAGATTTTCAATGAACATATTATTTACCGACGAAGCTAGTTTTACGCGGATGGATGGTGTTTTTTAACTATCACAATATGCATCATTGGTCTGATGAAAATCCACATTGTCAAAGGACGGAAAGTTTTCAACATAAATTTTCTATTAATGTATGGGCAGGAATTGTAGGAAGTCGATTAATTGGACCTTTTGTTCTTCCAAGACGTCTTGGTGGTAATGAGTATCTTGACTTCTTACAAAATAATTTGTTTGAATTATTAGAAGATTTACCAATCGATGTTCGTCAACAAATGTGGTTCATGCACGATGGGGCACCCCCGCATTTTACTTTAGCTGTCAGACGATGGCTTCATGAGCAATTTCCCGGGAAGTGGATAGGAAGAGGGCAAGATGCCCCGCTACAGTGGCCACCCAGGTCGCCTGACTTAACACCGATGGATTTTTTCCTGTGGGGTCATTTAAAGAATATTGTTTTTGCGACTCCCATAAATACAGAAATAGAGCTAAGGGATAGGGTATTTGATGCGTCGGAAGAAGTTAGACAATCTGTAGCAATGCTAGGTAGCGTTAACGGAAATTTGTTCAAAAGAATAAGAGCCTGTATTCAAGAAAATGGTGCCCATTTTGAACACTCTCTGAAATAATATTGTTAATTTAAATTAAAAATGATAGTTAATAATAATATTGTTATTTATGTCAAACTTGCATACGCAACTTATTAATTAAAAATTCTGCAAGTTCGCTTAATTTATTTTTTTGGTGAAAAGTATTGAGTTTACGTGAAATTTTTAAGAGACAAAAAGTTTTTAATTGAATTGGCCCTCCAAAATCTGAATTTTAAAATTGAAAAAAAATTAGTTAAAAAGTTCTGGTAAAAACTCTAAGGGGTAGTAAGACTCACCCCTTACAGAGAACAAGGGTGAATAAAATTATGAAATTATGGAGGCTTCTTGGTAGTAGTATTTGAATGTTTAGATTTCTTTTTTTTATTTCAAGTCATTTCAGAAAAAAATCGATTAATGTGAATTTTTACACATCTTTAAGGGGCTGTAACTCTTCAGGGGAGGCTTTAAGGAAATTTTTTTTATGTTAAACCCCTTTAAATTTTGCAAGGAATTTCCAGTTTCATTTTCTGTACTGATTAATGAAACACCCTGTATATGTACTAAAAAATTTTTTAAATGCTTTTACATTTTTATATTCTGAAAGATACACGTTCTTGTTAACAAATATGATAAATCGTTAATATTTTTACCACAATAGACTATATTATTAATGCTTATGTGAATGACATTACGTTAAACCTTATTTAATATTCTTTTCAATAAAAATATTAGTTTGCTTGTCACTTTACAAAAGAGTTCAAAACATCAATCCACTGTATTAAATATTTTTTTATTGTTAATTGACACACACAATCAAATATAACATTATTATAGACACTCGAACACCAGTGGATTTATTTTGCCACAAATACACTGATATCTATACAAGAACGTCCATAAAAACACATAGATAATTGGACAGTATATGAACGTTTGATGGACAAAATTGAATGTTTGCATAAAAACAAAGTTGTTATTTTTATTATAAAACACAAACGTTGTTGGGCGCTTCAATTCAAGCTTGTTCCTAGATTGACAACCTGAGAACACGCTCCTATTGAAGGCTCAACGAGTGAGGTTTTATAATTATTAAAATAAAAAGAAGTTAATTTTCAAAAAAAGTTATATTTTTACTGTTATATATATAATATTTTTTATAGCAACAAATAATAGTTATTTATGTACCAAGGCAGTAAAGTGATTCTTTATCGGACGAGTCTGAAATTATGAGACGAGCGAGAGAAGCGAGCGAGGCGAATAACAGGCGAGTCCGATAAAGACACTTTACTGACGTGGTGCATACAAAATTTATCGCCAACTGTTTAGAATTCGGAATATAAGAAACTGAGGTATATTTAATTGCATTTTATTGAGACGAAGTAAACAGCAAATCTACTTATTATTTGTTATATTGAAATTAAACGTACACCCTGATGCATTAAAAAGTTAATCCCTGAAGTCGAAGGAGTTCCAACTGAAAACGTTTGAGGGTTATTATCTATATTGAAAATGTGCAAATCTTCTTTTTTAGATTTGGTGATAACTGAGTTGTCAGTTGGATCATCGCCTAAAATTTTCTTCGCAATTTTTGTTTTATTGAGCACAGATTCTTCAACATAGGACTCTGCAATCGTGTCACTTTTCCATCCTCCGTGGCGTTTCAAATTTTCTTTACTACCGCCTGCGTTGGCAAAGAGTGGCGGATGTTCGACGGAAACAATGTCCCGTGTAAAGTGATGGTTCTGGCAGATGCAGATATTTGGCAATTTTGTTTGGAATACTTCCGATAGTATGGATTCCAATCGGCTGAATAGTGCATTTACCGTTCCTGTAGGTTAGGAACAATCGATCGTGAGACGTGTGCTTAGGACGCAGAGATAAATATTTATTAAATAGTTCTATGGATTTTACTTTTCCTTCAAATTCTTCAGTGACTACAAATAAACGAGGCTTGTTGGTCTTTGTTTTGGGTATATGAACTACCAGAATTGTTTCTTTGTGCTCTATGTCACATACTTTTAAATTCCAAAGTTCTTCATTACGTAAAGCTCCAGCAATTCCAAATAAAACACAAACCTAAAAAATGCAACATTATATCATTTTGGTTTTTGAAAGTTTGTACAAATTACTTTCATCATCAAGTAGATTTCGTCCGGTGCATCTAGTAAAAACGTAAGTATATCTTCTTGTGAAAGAGTTTTGGATTTCTTTGAAACATGATTCCTTGCTTTTGTTTTAAAAAGCCGTTAGTTTTATATATTCACCGATGTTGACGTCTTGCTTCACTGAAAGGGTTGCCTTAAGCATGGAATAATAGGACCACATTGAAGGGGGACAATACTTCTTTGATAAATCAGAAAAATATGCCAGTAACACGTTTTCACTATATTTCCTTACTTTGTTTCTATTGCACCACTCCATAAAAATGTCGTACTGGCGATTGTATTTTTCCCTGGATTTTTCTGGCAGAAGAAGACGTCTCTAATGACTTCTCTTCAATTTCAGGTGGCGTGCACTGAATATCTTCCATAATTTGTTATGAATAAATTACAAGAAAACTATTATCGAGCCGTAATAGGGAGAAGCGTGACACTGACAGATAATAATTTTCGAATAATATCAAAGTCAAAATACTTTACCTGACGCATATGTCACTTTACCTGACGCATATGTCACTTTACCAGACTCATATGTCACTTTATCTGCCGCGAGGCAGATAAAGTACATTATTGGTATAGGATAAGGTAAACTGTTTGTTTACTTCCGAAATCAATCTGATAATTGACGGCTTTACTGACGGTTGGCGATAAAAATAATTATTGGAAACATCTGTTGTCCAGACTGTACAACTCTTTATTGCACTGAAAATATTATTTGTTTGTAACCAAGTTTCTATCTTACTTTCAGTTTTGAATACGAATAATTTTTATTACATTTTTAGTTAACTAGTATCTAAAGAGAACTTCAAATATTTGCAAACTTTAATCTGAACGAATTTTAATAAAAATAAAATTAGGCACAATATGTCTACGTCGGTTACACTCATGTTAGTTTTATAACTGTACATAATTATTAATATGCCAATTAATTATAAGCCACTCATTGATAAGTCTTTATCGTTTTATTTTTATTAACAAAACATTTTCTTTATTATACAAACATTACTTTGCTTGCATTTTTTAGCTACTACTTTTTGTAAGTTGCTATAATGTCTGATGGAGTGATTTTGCCTTAGAGTGTATCATTAGTGGAGCGTTCCTCCATAGCTCATTTATTACGAATAATTTACTAAATTCTTTAAATGAAAAGGTGATAATGTTTCTGGTTTTTTATAGCTTGTGTTTACTTTGTATTTCAAGTGTGCATTTAAACACATAACTCAGTATACTGAGTAAGTGCAACACAAATTTTATGAAACATTTCTGGTGGGGTTATGTAACTGAGAACAATTTCTGTTCTGGCAATCAATGTGTCCTTATAGATTCAAACAGTACATGAGTAAACGAATCTAGAAACCTAATTTTTCTCTGTTTGTAGCGGCGTTGATGACTCAATCAATATGGTCGCCAATTTTTTGTGATACAATTCTACATTTTCTTATACAGTGTCATCCCTAAAGTCCGCACCAAATGGGAAACTTCTTTATTATGGGTTTTCGATAAAAGTTATTCTTTATAAAGTTTGTGCATCCTCTAAAGCTAAAAATGCACCAACACAATGTGGCGAAACACGCGTAATATACGAGGGCATTCAAAAATTTGTTTTTAGTCAAGAGTAAAGTGCCCTTATTTCAGTAAATATCAAAAAATTTATTTGAAAAGATGTTTTTCATTAAAAAGACATCAAGATTTGAAGTCATGGCCATCTAGGACAAATTTTAATTTTTCCAATTTCCAATAAGAAGAATCGAACTGTGTCTGTTGCGGGATGGACATCATAGTAGAGATGTAATTTAATTTTGATGTTTAGTGCCTCAATATTATAAATAATGATATTCTTCTTAAGATACTGACTTGTGTTGAAGAATTTTTGGTGTCAACAAAAAATTAAAGAACTTTGCACAAAAATTGGCCATAATTAGCACAATACTTGGGTAATTTGTAAATTACAAACTTTTTTTTAAATAAACTGTCATTTGAAGCAAATATTTTTTCTTATAGCCACCATTTTAAAAATATTGGGAAACATTCAAGTTTCTCCTAGATAGCCATGACTTCAAATCTGGATGTAGTTTTTAATGGTGAACAACTTTTTCAAATAAATTTTTTTGATATTTACAGAAATAAGGGCACTTTACTCTTGACTCAAAATCAAATTTTTGAATGCACCTCGTATATTACGCGTCTTTTGCCACATTTTGTTGGTGCATTTTTAGTTTTAGGGGATGCACAACTTTTATAAAGAATAAATTTTTATCGAAAAACCCATAATAAATAAGTTTCCCATTTGTCCCATCCGTCCTAGACACATAGCTAGGGTAAAATCAACATTATAATACACCAACGTCAGAGTGTAAGCTGAACTCAAAAATTTATCCTTATAATAAAATTGAACTTTAGGTTACTTTGTGTTGCAGTCAAAGAACATGCAGTAAATAGTTTACAAAAACTGTTTTGTGGAATAACTAATTAACAAATTTAGTACGTAGCAAAAGCAAAGAAGTTACAAACAAAAGATTAGCTGGAAATTTATGTTTTTAGGTCACGCAGTAGTATATTTATCTATTAAAAAAATGCATTTCTGCGCTGGTGTGTTAAGGTTTTGATCGCACTCTAAAATCATTAAATGAATAAAAATCAAAATAAAAATCAAAATTTTTAAAACTTACAAAATAATAATACCAATGTTCAATATACAGGGTGTCCCACGGTGACAGACATTAGACATATTTCACAGACTACTTCGATTTGAATTTTGAAAATTTGGCTTTAGGCGTTTTCGGGCATGTTCTTTTCAATTGAAGTAATGGCGTCCACTTAACGCTTTTGGTTGTACCGGAAGTTGACATCATCTTCGTTATTTTAAATGAAACAACCTGTATATTATTGCAATTTTGGATTCTACGATACTTTTTAGATAAACTTTTATTAAGGTTTTCTATTTTTTAAAGTTAACCGTTTTTGAGATATTTAATTTTTTCAAAAAAATTTAAAAACACTTCCTAATTTAATGAGATGTGTATGTTACAATAATAAAGTTAAAGAGATAAAATTTATAAGGGACACAACTGAAACGCTAAGCTTCCCTCCCATAATTTCATAATTACTTAATTTCATACAGGGTGGTAGAAATGTAGTGCCGAATTTAATCAAGTTCAAACCATCATAACTTATTTATTTTTAATGGAATATCCTGTATATTATTGCACATCTCGATTAATAATTTTGTTTTCTTTTGAATGGTGTAATGGTTTCCTATACCTATCTTCTCTGGTTTTCAAGGTATTTACTGTTATTCGTGCAGTCAACGGATTTCGCATAATTTCTTGCGAGGATGGCTGTGAAATTTTAGTGGAATTTCAAAAAGCACCTAATCTGTCACCAGTTTATTGTTGTCAATTTAACACAATCATACAGTGAAGCCTTATTTGAGTCTTATTTATTGCTAAATAATGGAAAATAATGAATAACAGTAAAATACCTTGAAAACCAGAGAAGATAAATAAGTTATGATGGTTTGAACTTGATTAAATTCGGCACTACATTTCTACCACGTAATTATGAAATCATGGGAGGGCAGCTTAGAGTTTCAGTTGTGTCCTCTATAAATTATATCTCTTTAATTTTATTATTGTAACATACACATCTCACATTTAAATTAGGAAGTGTTTTTTAAATTTTTTTTTGAAAAAATTAAATATCTCAAAACGGTTAACTTTAAAAATATAAAATCTTAATAAAAGTTTATCTGAAAATTAACGTAGAATCCAAAATTGCAATGATATTCAGGGAGTGTCATTTAAAATAACGAAGATGATGTCAACTTCCGGTACAACCGAAAGCGTTAGGTGGACGCCATCATTTTAGTTGAAAGAACATGCCCGAAAACGCCTGAAGCCAAATTTTCAAAATTCAAATCGAAGTAGTATGTGAAATATGTCTAATGTCTCGTCACCGTTGGACACCCTGTATATGTTTGCAAAGCGCGTATTTTTTAAATAATAGTCACTAACAATATAGGTGAATATCAAAACACAAACTCGAGTTACACAGTGACCGGCAAAGAGTTTTCATCAAATGGGAAAAATTTTTATAATTGAGATATATGAAAATTTCTTTCGGCAAATGAATTCAGCATATTGAATTACAAAAAAAAGCACTTTGAAAAATGTCATGTGACTACTGTCACGGCGGCAAATTTAAAAAATATTTCTTAAATATGTAAAGAGTGAGGTTAGATGACAAGATATTGAAAAATACCTAAGAAAAAGTTGTTTAGAATTAGATTATACGTCTATTTGCAAATTTTTTAACAGAAAATAACGACTTTTTCAAAAGTTTTCCGGCATTTTTCATGAAATATTGAGAAAACAAAATTTTTGCGTTTGATTTGCATAAAACACAATTAAACCAATAAGTAAACTTTACAATCCAGTAATTTTTATTTATTAGTCTACCAATGGACGGTAAAGAACAAAAAACATTGTTTTTTTAGGACGGACTTTGTTGCAATGGCCTACACAAAACAAAAGGTGAAATTACAAATTTAGAATTATTTTAAAATAGTCCTAAAATGATCCATTCTTCCATTCTAAACCCAATTTAAACAGTTTTTTAATAATATTGCTTGGATAATAAGCTCATACAAAAACATACAAAAATTTTAGAAAAAAATGACGGAAAACTAATATTTTGAATAGTCATTAATTTTCTTTTAAAAAATTGCACATAGACGTATAATCTAATTCTGAACAACTTTTCTCTTAGGCATTTTTAATATCTTGTCATCTAACCTCACTTTTTACATATTTAAGAAATATTTTTTTAATTTGCAGCCATGACAGTGGTCATATGACATTTGAAAAAGTGTTTTTTTGTCATTCAATATGCTAAATTCATTTGCCAAAAGAAATTTTCGGATATCTCAATTACAAAAATTTTTTCCCCATTTGATGCAAACTCTTTGCCGGTCACTGTATAAACTTTCACCCTATTTTTGCATGTTCTGTTTGGTTTTAAAATCTGTATTAATTAACACCCTGCATCAGCATAAATAATCGTCTGTGATCATCATAGTTTATAAGTAAACATTTGTTTATAAAATTTCCAAACTATCAACATTATCAAGTTCGTTTTTATTATCTACTTCCTTAATTAATTTAATATCGCTATATTGTTATTTTCAAGCACATGCATTCCAACACTAGATTTGTTTGGCCGATAGTACTTGACATGGGCTAAGTGCTTCGTAAAACGAGTTTTAATAAGCCTCTTGGTTTGTCTTATATACTGGGTGATGCCTTAAAAACGCCTCAAGCAATAACATCTATTTAATAAAATAAGCATGTTAGAAGATTTTAAAAATATTATCGATTAATAAAAAGTTTATAACTTCCTCTTTCACGGGTTTTTTAAAAGGGGCCAATGTGACCTTTCGTCGAAATGAAATGTTGTTTCTTTGTTTTGCGTACGTGACTCTCGATAGTTTTATCTAGCAGATGTAATTGTTTGTCTTTAGCTCAAATTGCGATAACAATTTTGCTGAATCAATGGGATCATTATAGTCCTGTTTTCACGAATTTGCGTCGCCTGTTAAGGGAGGCAGTTTTGCGTTAAGTTAGTTCAATTTGCTTTGACCTTTGGCTGTAGGCATTATGATTATACTTCAGACCGGAATATTCAGTTTTCGTCGTTTTTGAGGGTATTTAAGTATTTCGAATATTGGCGGATGTGAAGAAACTCTAGTCATACATACATAATTACCGACGCACTATAGAAATCCTTTGAAAAGTACCAATTATGTGCGTGTGCTAAAAAGAATTTATATCAGATCATACCAATTTTTGGAAGTTTGCCCGAAAGAATTAATGCCAGCCAACCTTTACGTCTTCAACTATTGCAACCTTTTGGGAACACTTCCCCATAACGCCGTCTCAAAGCTCCAGCTTTTTGTTACGCCAGAAGCAAGTTAAGATATTTATTACGTTATTTGATCAAACCTCTTAATGTCTACGAAATCATGAAGATCTTGATAAAACTCGTTGTATTGTAGAATTCCGTTATCGTTTTAATTTGGTTTTTATACAAACTAGAATTATTTTCGTATTAGAACTAGTCGCGTAATATTAATAGTATTACGGTTGAATAAATTTTGTATTACTCCGTAATAATTCACTACAATTTCCCTTTAATGTATTAAGATTAGTATTTTCCCCAATGAAAAGAATCGGTCACAAGGTATTAAGATATTGTCTAACGTCGTTAATCACGCGCTTACCCTGTTAATTATTTAGTTAGTAGTATTTATCTTATTTTTTATGTTTGTTTCTTGATTGTGTGCAGTTTGTGTCAACTTTTACAGATTATAATAGAACTTTCAATGTAAGTCGAACAGAATGTACCCTACCCAGACAAACTTCCGGCAAACAAGGGCTGGAAGCTAAAATTACGTCGTATTCTTGTTTGGCGCTCTCTTGGCTTTGACGAATTGATCAAATTTTGTAGATGCTTTTGCATCACATCACTTTAACGTTTTATTTCACGAAGACAATTCATCTCACGAACCACCCCACCAAAATATTTGTTAATCTATTTTTGCATTGTAACTTTGAACACCCAGTATGAAATCTTTCTTCACTAAATGTGATCATAAACGCCTGTTTAAGTTCAAGAAAAATAATAAAAAATGTTTCTACTTGAACTTAAACGAACGTTTTTTAGTATTATATGATCATATTTAGTGAAAAAAGTGCTTTCATACAGGTGTTTAAAATTACGCGGACTCATTTCAAAAAGAAGTTGCCTATCGCTCAAGATTATCCTTAAAAAAGTTATACACTTTACAAGCTGTTGGAAATTCTATTGTCTATAACCTTGGGTGAGCGATCCCTCGTTTTGTCCCAAGTACTCTCGTAGGTAGCGTTTCGTATAACGGCTTAGCAGTTAGATTCATTTAACTATTGTTGGACATATTTTTATAAAACTTGCATATGACTTTATAATTAATAGTGCAGATCAGATTAGATTTTCTTAGAATATTTACAATATTGATTTTACACATTTTTTAAATATCAAAATATGCAAGTTTATGCTGCATACTATTATTGCAATCATTGGTTATAAACCGCATAATGTTAGCATCCTCACAATAACTATCTTTTTATCTAATTTCTTACCAATTCTTGTCACTACAGTGACAAAGTAACTTTAGGTATGTTTCTGTTTTATAGATAAAGTTAATGGTATCAAATTTGATTGATGTATTTTAAGTTAACAATACATTCTAGGAAGAACGGGATTTAATACAATTGGTTTAAACTAAACTTAAGTTGTTTTAGTGTAATGTCTTCACATTCTAACTCCAACGCCCAAGTTTTTTGTAAAATAAATTGTTGGTGTTTTATTTCCATTTGCAGTTACCCAATAATTCTAAAAACGTTTTTTTAAATATTATTTATTGGTCTGCAAGAAAATGAGCGTTACATATATGTAGTTTTGGGTATTATTTCCTTGTAAGCCTACAATTACAAAAATGTAATTTTTATTTCATTATGTTACTAGGTATTCATGTTAATGTTAAACAATATTTACATGTATAATCTTCAAGTCCTTTAATAGAGTCATTATTTTAATGGCACTGTGCAAAGCAATCAATGCACTTTCCACACATGTACCTTATTGAAGATTTGCAACCAGGTCTTACACATAGCCATTTTTTATTATTCGGTATAGTACTAACCAAGTGATCAGTTCGGTGATAGCAGAGGTAATCGCCAATAGAAAGATTGTGAACTAGGCTCCGAGGTTTACTGGGAACATTGTTGTACTTTACTATTATGGGAACAACTAGTTGTCTATTAAAGTTTTATGACTAGATTTCTTGTTGCACTTTGATGACATTGCCGTATTTGTTGGTAGTCTTAAGGATTCGATTATTCCTAATAGTACCAGTTCTACTACATTTGGGGCATTTGCCGAAAAGTGGTTCATGTTCATTGGGTATTGATGTTTTTATTTTTACCTAGATTGTCAAAGTTTACTAAATAACTATTTGAAATATTTAGACACCAAGATTTAAAACTAAATCTAATTGGTTTTCCCTAGATAAACTGCTTGCAACCATGTTTACAAAAATGTTTGATCATAGCTTCGTCAAACGCAAGCTGTTTCTGAAGATCAAAAGTTTTCCAAAATCATTTTCTTTAACATATCTAATAGTGGACGCACTTTATTTGTCATTCTTATCTAACTTACTGTTATCCATAAATAAAAAAAATTACAAACGTCCAGAAATCTGTATTCTCGTATAGATCTAGCAATTTTTTTCCATACATTCTTTTATTTGGTAATCAATTGGAACCAGTCAAATACAGATTTGACATAAAAACTCTAATTTCATCAGATGAAATATTGAGCACAGAGTAATATATGTAGATTGCGTATTTGATTGTTTCCATAGGTGCTCAATAACTTCCTCGTCTATAAACAAATAAAATAAATCAAAAGTTTGCTTTGGAAAATTTGCATTTCTTTCCAATCCACTGAGATCCATATGTTGCTTGCTTTTTTTTATCACAAATGCTGAAATCGTGCTGTTCTTCTGCAACTCTGAAGCTTTGAAAGCAACCTCAGCTTCAGCCAAAGAATCCTTGCAGGCAAGTTATCCACAACCACCCCAGCTTCATCTCCAGAGTCCTCATCTGTCAATTTAGTTGGATCAGGAGAAGTAATATATAAAGGCGGGAGTTTTTTTCATTTTGGGCAGTGTCTTCAAATATGAAACGCTTTTTCTAAACTAAACCAGTTCAAAATATAAGTGACTTCTAAAACAATTGAATAATTTGGCACACAAAAATGATTTCAATATGAATTAACATTTTCACAAAATTTGGCAACAAAAAGTAAACGCAACTATTTTTACATAGATATTTATAGTAATATATAAATATATAAAGTTTACACCGAGACTACATATACAGGGTGCGGCATTAATGCGTCCAAGTACGATATATCGGTTATTAAAAAGATATCACAATAAGTTATAATCAAAATTATAGGCTGCTTCAAACTTTACATTTTAAAATATTTTTGTATTTACAAAGTGTTACATATTACCAGGGTAAACCAAACATACTTTTTTAAGTGAGACACCCTATATATTATTTTAAATTTAGATTAAGCTCATATCCGCCGTACTTTCAATATAGGGTTTTATTACGTTTACAGGATATTTCAAAAGTTATAGTCGATTGTATTTGAAAATTATGCTTATTTTAACCTCCTGTATATCCTAGACACAACACCCTCATTACAATTCATTTTTTAGCATAACTTTTGACATTGATACAGTGTACGAAAAAAGTGCTATTTTTTATTATTGCACCAATGGGATATAGAGCGAGCTTCATAACGCCAGCACATGATTTTGTGCAATTTTTAAATGAATCACCCTGTATTTTATTCTAAAAGTGAAAAATACACTTTAAGTTCTTTGTTTTGTTTTTTAATTAGTACTCTATAGCTAAATTTGTTAGTTTCTGAGATATATGTAATTTAGTAACAGAAAGAGATTTATTTTAAAATTTCTATAATATCAAGTTAGCAGTGAACAAATGACAGTATATTATTCAGTAATATAGTAGCCTGTCATTTCACAAACCATGTTTATTAAATTGTAACTACTTCAATATTGTTTGAAATGAATGATCCTGTTGAAGAATTAACAGACATGATATAGGTACTGGGAGAATGTATGAAAAAATGTGTATAGCACAAACAATTTACAAGGAGAAATATCCCGCACGAGGACAACCCACAGAAAATAACGTTGGAAATGTTACTAAATCGTTTTAATCATACGGGTTCAGTAGTTAATGAAAAAAAAAGAAATGACTAAACCTGTACTTAATGGAGAAAATGAATTAAACGTGATGCTTGAAATTACCCATAATCCACATGTGAGTACACGTGAAATCTTACGTTATCATGATATTAGTGACAGGTCTGTCCGAAGAATACTGCGTAAAAATAAGATGCATCCACCCCATATCCAGTTTCATCAAGAGTTACTTGAAGGTGACTATCCCAGAAGGTTGCATTTTGAATGGGGTCAACAACAAATTTATAATCAGGCGGATTTCTTTGATTTTGTCCTCTTTGGTGACGAAGCCACATTTCATAAATATGGAACTGTGAATAGACACAATTTCCATTACTATCTGACAATCCCCATCTTATAGAAACTCATATGGTCAAATTATGTGGTCTTTGAATGTTTGGGATGGTATAGTTGGAGATCATGTAATTAGACCACATTTTTTTGATGGAATAGTGAATGGTCAGATTTATTTGGACTTTTTAGAAAATCATTTACCATTAAAAATTAAAAAAAAATCTCTGTTACTGAAAATATCTCAGAAATTAACAATTTTAGCTATAGAGAGTACTAATTAAAAATAAAATAACATAAAGTGTATTTTTACTTTTTGAATAAAATACAGGGTGATTCATTTGAAAAATTGACAAAATCATGTGCTCGCGTTATGACTCGCTCTATATTCCATTGGTGCAATAAATAAAAGCAATTTCTCGTAACACTGTATTAATGTCAAAAGTTATGCTTAAAAAGAATTATTATAATTAGGTTGAAATGAGCATGATATTCGTATACAATTGAATATAACTTGAAATATCCTGTATAACGTAATAAAAACCCTATATATTGAAAGTACGGCGAATATGAGTTTAATCTAAATTTGAAATAATATATAGGGTGTCCCATTTAAAAAAAAGTAGGTTTTGGTTCACCGTGGTAATATGTAACACCCTGTAAATACAAAAATAATTTTAAAATGTGAAGTTTGAAGCGGCCTATAATTTTTGTTAATAACTTTTTTGATATCTTCTCTAATAACCTATATATCGTACTTCGTCTCATTAATGCCGCACCCTGTATGTAACATAAATATAATCGTAAACAAATTGCAGGCATACAGAAATATTTTTATAAATATTAATACAAAATACATGTGCATACATAACATTATAATATCATTGATCTGTTTTATCGACTGTGTGACGATTAAAGAAAAAAAGCAGTGAAAAGTTCAAAAGTGGCTACAAAGGTTGATGTGTTTTTATCGATAAGTATTATCAATAAAATATCGTTGTTTGTCAATATTGAAATTAATATGTTTTGTACATTAATTCAGGTGGAATGGACCAAAGAAATCACAAACTCGCTCATCGATTTTATATGAAGAAAACCGCTGTTTATATGACAGTAAACATAAGTTTTACTCGAATAAGCATGCTAGATATAATGCCTTGTTAAAAATTACACTGGAACTGCAGAAGCTGGAAGCAAGAATTCAAGCAGAACACGTAAAATAAAATACTAATCTTAGGCAGCAATTTCGCAGAAAAACAAGCAGCACCTTGGATTCATTGGTATGTTTATGGCAAATTTATTTTACCTGGTAATGTACCTGATGTATTCTATATTTGTTATTAGGCTGAAAGCAATACTATCGAGACTGAGGACACAGAAAGGAGTACCATTGTTGGAGATGACAGCTGTTCTACTTCTAGTGAGCAGCAACAGACCCCAAGAACTGCTGCTAAGAAGAGAAAGATACCAGCAACAGAGCCCGACCCCATTTTAAATGAAACAGTGATCTACATTAAAGGTACAACTTTATTTTTGTTTTGTCACTTACATAAATGATTTTTATCTTACATTAAAGATGTTGGGGTCCAAACTGAAACCAAATTCAAGTGGCACGCCTACAGCGAATACGTGAGCAACGAGTTACAAGATATCGACGATGAAGAACTGATTAATGAAGCAAAACATCGCATAAATAACATCCTTTATGAAACGCGTAACCAGTGGCTAACTTTAAAAAAGAAAACAAAAGATGGAACAACTACCTGTCATAACATTTTCTTTAAATGATTCAATTATTGAGTAAATATACTTCTATTAAAAATTGAATTTTTTTATTGCCTCCCATTGCCACGGTACAACCTTCATTATTAAAATAACATATAAACTGCTTTCTGTTATCTATAGGTTCGTCAGCAGATCTGTTTACATTACATCTTTCCAAATTTGTCATGTAAACATTGGTTCGCCAATCACCATTTGTTAATGTTATATTATTTATATTTTCAGAATCAATTCCTGATAAATAAATTTTTTCCATCTTTTGCTTTTATGTAATTATGAAGCGCACAACAGGCTAAAGTAATATTTTGAAACTTATCAACATCCAAATTGATATCCCTTTGCAATATATGGAATCGGTTAGAAAGTATTCCGAAAGCATTCTCAACCACTCTTCTAGCTCGACTTAGTCTATAATTGAACACCTTTTCCGTCTCATTATTTCTTTGTCCAGTGGGTTTCATCAGACGTTTAGATAACCGAAAAGCGTCGTCAGCGACAATAACATATGGAACTTTTTGTAGATTTAGGTAGCGTAGCATCTTTAGGAAAATCAAGTAAATTTCGTTCTACAGCTCTACATAATGAACTATTATTGTAAACACCCCATCACTTGCGCGGCCGTTACATCCTACATCTACATAAATAAAATTGTAATCTGCATCGACTAATGCCATTAAGATGATGCTATGGAATTGTTTGTAAGTAGATGGAGCCATCTGCTTTCTTTGCCCGAAATGCTATGTGCTTCCCATCTAGGGCACCTAAGCAATTAGGAAAATTCCACTCTTTATAGAATCTATAAGAAGGCATAGAATTGCGAAACGAATAACATAAACTTTGAAAAGTTTCACCTGTAGCTAGAAATCTTAACGTCACCAGTAATCTGCAAAAAAGGACAATTTGATTAATAATATGGTTTACTGCAACATCTTACCTTGTTTTGTCGCTATTCACTAGCGTAGATTAGTGTCCTGTCGTTTTATTGAAGGTTCTACAAGTTGCAACAAATTATCGAATGCATTCCAAGACATTCAACAAAAGTTTCTGAAACTGACTGGATCTTCGTATTTTATTTCTCTAAATACAAGATTTGACATTCCTCGACCAGAATCTCGTCGTTGAAGCCATTTTCGAGCCCGTAACGTTCTTTTCTTCTTAGCTTTTTGTGTTTTATTGCCTATCAATTTGTATCTTTGATGCACTATCACTACGAGGCA
Organism: Abscondita cerata; assembly: GCA_030710515.1. NCBI lineage: Eukaryota > Metazoa > Arthropoda > Insecta > Coleoptera > Lampyridae > Abscondita > Abscondita cerata. The sequence goes on along the minus strand of JALBCR010001660.1, from coordinate 14,116 downwards.
CATTGACATTGCAAGTAATACATCAGCGTTTGGAACCATTTTTCTAACAAATTGTATTAATTCCGTCTACTTTATAATCATGAACACTATACTAACAACTTACCTAACCTCAAACTACAAGGTTTTGACGTTTTGACAGAGTTTAAATTATAAACTCCTTCAAAACAAACACATGAGATTATAACATAGTGTAAACGCAAAATAGTCCATATCACACCCACTAAAGAATCATACAATTTTTCTGTGATAACATCATGTGATAAATCACACAATGTAAATTGCCCTTTTAGAGTTAAAAGCATATGAGTTATATTAAAACTGACTTTAGGATTAAACAATGACGAGTATGTTGAATAGATCACGCTGTTGCACCATATTAATGACATTATCCAAAATAAATGTTAAAAAAGTTAACTCAGGACAAAAGGTTTTTAGTCTAATAAAGAAGAATATTCTAAAACTAACAATAACAACTGAAATTTTTAACAATGACGAATAAACTTTTGTTAAACAAAAGTATGAAATATAACCTCAAATTTAATAATTAGATCTATTGTAGTAATTAAAGAATATTTAAATAATAATTTAAAATTGATTTGGAATTCATGTAAATTTCAAATTTCAGATAAAATTCAGCAAGTACCAAAATTAAATTTGACGCAAGAGAAACAAACGTTGTTATAAAAGTACAGGCAATCCATTGTAACTTAAGAAATCTCGCGCAGGAAAAATGTAGCTGTTTATAGAATTTCAAGGCGTGACCAGACAATAGTACACTCCGGGCAGAAGTAGGTATTACTAGCATATAATACAAATTGGTGCAAGATAAATATTAATTATTACACCAATAATTTATTACTTTTCTGGTTAGTAGGTATTACAATATACAAAAAATTCAAGCATTTTATTAACAAATTATGCTTTTACAATAATAATAATTAGGTAAATACAAATAAACAAATAAATACAATAATAAATAAAATAAATACAGAGCGATCTTTTATTTTGGATTTGAATACCTAAACTATAAATCATTAAGTTTATACTAATTTTGAACGAATAAAAATAGAAATATTTAATGAACACAATTAAATTTGCGGCAATTCAGGGTAACAACGACGCAGTATTAGAATCGTCATCTGAGCTGCAACTGAACCCGAAATCATCACTATCAGTTTCAATTCCAACATTAATAATTAACGATTCTGTAACAAAGTCCATAAAACTTCGTTTTCGTAATATTCGTCTTCCAGTTTCTTGACGTTAGCGCACACCTTGTTCCAATCTTCTACCGTAATGGAGGCAAATTTTTCTTCCGCTAATTTTTTCGCATCTTCTAACTTAAAAGTTACATTGTGGGATGCTACAAATTTTTTACGGTAGCCCAAATCATCTCGATTGGGTTAAGTTCGGGGTGATAAGGGGTAATCTTAACACAGTATGACCAGCTGCCTGCATTATTGTGTCTATTTTGAATTTTTAAGTTTGTTTTTGTTGTTTTTTATTAAAAATAAAGTTCAGCTTTAGTCAAATCCAATGATGCGGGAATATCGTTTTGCGTTAACCAGTCAATCATCACTTGTTTTCTGCTGTTTGAATTGGGCGCTGGATTTATTTGGACATTATGGTATGGCGCGTTGTCAATCACTAACACCGATTTTTCTGGCAAATTTGGTATCAGCTTTTCGGTGAGCCATTTTTCGTAATTATTGAAATTCATCTCATGATGATAATCTCCTGATTTGGTTCCAGATTTAAAAATTAATAGTGCATTCTTCACAAAACCATGACTATCCCCTCCTGCATGCAACATAATTAATCGTTGTCCCTTAGAAATATTACCAAATAAACCATTTCTTGTTTTGTCGGTCCACGATTTTGAAACTGTATGGCTGCCATGGATGTAAGTTTCGTCCATGTAAATGATTGGTCGATTGTCATTGCGGTACATTTTAATTTTTTCAAAAAGCAATTCTTAAGTGTCTTATATCGGGCTTCTCTTGTAATAATTTTCGATTATTTTCAGCCGAAGAAAATTTAAACCCCATTTTTTAATAATTTTGTGTAGTGAAGACCTGCCACCGACATAATCTAAATCTTCTTTTAATTTTTGTAACAAATTCTTAAGAGTTACCCGTTGGTTGTTTGTTTTATGGTAATTATAAATGATACGCCTAATGTGATGCAGTTCTGTTTCATGTATGTCAGTAATTGGAAATTTTTTCTTTCGCTTCCTTTTTGGAGATTTAAAACATTGGCGTCCTCTTCAGCTTCAGGATCATTTGGTGCGTCATTCCCTTCCTTGATAATTTTGTAAAGCATACTGTGAAACACCTGTAGCCGCTGATAAATGGCTTTTAACTCAACCTCAGAAGCATCTATGATGTTCACTTCATTGTTGGCAATTTTTTAAAATATTGAAAACTTTAAACACTACTTCGCGAGTTTGAGCACTAATAGCTTTTCCCTGTCCTAACTTTGACATTTTCTTAATTTAAAACTAAATATATAGACCTAGCTATGCAAGTAAACTGATAATGTTCAACTAATACTCATTTTACCCGGTTGCGTAAAGCATAATCTTTAGTTAACAAAAGATATTAACAATTTGTTAGCCAATCAGAGGATTTAAGATTTAAATTTTAACCAATCAGAAAGACATTTACTTAACAATAGAATTAATTTTGTTTTGTACATCCAAGCTTTTGTATTCTAAATTAGTCATTTTTAAAAGAAAGTTTTACATTCCAATGATATGAATTTTGACCCGAAGTGTAGTTATTAAATTAAAATTAGAAAGATAAAAGATAAAATGTTATATTTCACATTATAAAGGACGGTCATTATAATCATATAAAATTTAAATTGAATAAATGAATGTGAAGCAATATTTTAAATATCTACGGTGTACCTACGCTGATATCTTATACCGCCAGTGTTTCATGCTGGAATAACCAACAGTTACGAAATCATTTTACCTTTGAGTGTACAACCGGGTCCCTACTCCAACACCTTACCTGCGCAACGTGCAACTTTTTCTACAGTTACAATGGATTGCCTGTAATTATTTTGAACAAAAGGTTTATATTGGTGTTTACAAAATAAAATTAGAAATAATTTTGATTTAAAAAACGTTCACAAGCAATAACTTTTAAATTAAATCAAAATAAACTAAACATGTAAGTTATTAATAAAAAATCATTAAACTCTCTATTCATAATATTTAGTCCTATAAAATGTATATTTTATGACGTTTCATTTTTTTCTGTAGTTAATATAAAAAGTGAAAATAAAAACTAAGGCAATTCTTATTGTCAACGTATATATTTAGTTTTTGACAAGAATTTATTACATAATTATAATTAAGATACCAAGTTATAGTTTAAAATTAAATGAAAACGTTTTTTTTAAATAAAGGTATTACTATATAAATAAATATAAGAAATCAATAATGGGTGTGACCTCCATTATTATTGATACATTCTTGGAGGCGTCTGTCATTGACGCTATCAAGGTATCAATATAATTAATATTAATCGTTTCCCATGCGGTATCAATGGCTGCAATTAGTGCATTACGGTTCACAGGGTATAAAATTTTCGAACCTTTTGCTGGCCAGGGTAACAGCTCCAAGTTATTTGTTTGTATCCAGTTGCGCACAACCTGCGAAGTATAGGGTCATCATATCCCGATAGTTAATTATCGAATGTTCCAAGAAAATATGTGTAAATAGTAAATGGAATCTACTAACGTAACGTTAAGTCGTTAATTATAGTTACATAACTCTCCTTTCATAAGATATAGTTCTATTAATATGCTTATTGTAAAGCTTCGTACACACCTGAACAACAAACCGAGGAACAAACAGAACAACGAACCGAACGGCAATCGGAACATTAATTTGGACGGTGCTAGAAAATGTTTTAAATTAATCAGTGTTTAAGAATGCAAGAAAAAATGATGTCCCTATTAGCATCATTTGGGCGGGAAATTTCCAAAATAAAAAAGCAAAGTAAATTATAATTTTTTACTCTTCTTTGTGCGTAAAAATTTGGTTGGCACTATCTTCTTGTTTTCCGCAATTTTCTCTTCTCAATAATAAATATATATGAACTGAAAACTACTGAAAATAATTATGGAACAGCACAAACGTTCCGTTTGTTGTTCGGATTGTGGAAATCATAAAAGATCGTTTGTCGTTCTGTTTGACTTTCGGTTCGTTGTTATGTTTGTTGCTCGGTTTGTTGTTCAGGTGTGTACGAAGCTTTACAACTTAAGCAACAATTTTTGGCGAATAAAGATTAGTTTGTGATGTAATATTAGAAACACAAATTTATATCATATCAAATTTATGACAACTTAAAACCAAGAACGTGTATGTTATTGCTAAGAAATTATTAAGAAAAAAGCGCAATTGCAGTGTAAATATTTATAATTAGATATTTTCGAAAGTTTATAAGTCCTCTATTGTAATCTTAATACTTAAAAGAAAATCCTGTCCATTAGCATTATAAGGAAATGGCTTTTACTTTATGAATAAGTTTCAATAACAATAGAATATCCTTGCTTGTTTAATTTACTTCCTTTGAGTCATATTGCTCTAAGGGTTGTTACATTGGTCATTAGAAGTATGTAATAAATAAACAATTACCTACTGTTTGAGAAGGGGTAGTGTGAACCAATAAATAAAGTAAGAAATGTAAATTCCATTTTAGTTTAAAATTTCAAGTGTTGTGAAAATGCCACCTCATCTCGGTGCTGATTTGAAAGCGCGATTGTTTCGGAATTAGCGGCGGGCCGTAGCGTGCGTGAAATTTCACGTATGTTAGATATACCAAAAAGCACCGTAGGGCATTACCGAGTAAAATGGAATCTTGAACACACTTTGAAAGAGCCATCGGAAGTGGTAGACCTAAAGTATCTACACGTGCTCAAGATCTCGAGTTGTTTCATTACGTAACAGAACAACCATTTGCTACATACTCCAGGGCTATAGCAGATACACATTTTCCGGATGCCGTATAACTGCACAAAAAAGATTAAAGGAGATGGGAATAAAGAAGTATAATGCTGCTGCGAAAGAAGTTCTCAGTGACGAAAATATGAGACGTCGTCTGGAATTTGCAAGGCGATATGTGAACGAACCTTTGGAATTTTGGAATCGAGTGATTTTTAGCGACGAAAAAACGTTCAATAGCCGCAACGATGGACCACTAAAAGTTTTTAGAATGGAAGGAACTCGTTACGAAAATAATCACATATGTCCTAAAAACGAAGTGGTTATTTTTCTGTGAATGTGTGGGGTTGGGTTAGCGCGCGGGGTCCAGGAGTTTGTTGGGCTATCGATGGACGTCTTGATTCTGCTGCGTATTTAGATATTTTGGAAACTATTATGAAACCTTCAGTCGAAGTGTTTTATCCAGACGAAGATTATATTTTCCAACAAGTAAGTATTCTTATTTCACTATACTTTCTCCAAAAATAGTTCGGGATCTGTTGAATTAACATTTTCATAATGTATTTTAAAGGACAACGCCCCTATTCAACTTCGCGGGTTGTGCGCAATTGGATACGAGAAAATAACTTGGAGCTGTTACCCTGGCCAGCAAAAGCCCAGATTTTAACATTATCGAAAATGTTTGGGCTCGAATACTTGCTGTTATCCGAAGACAACAAGGGCCAAATTTTATACCAGTAAACCGTAATGCACTAATTGCAGCCATTGATACCGCATGGGAAACGATTAATATTAATTATATTGATACCTTGATAGCGTCAATGAGCAGACGCCTCCAAGAATGATCAATAATAATGGAGGTCACACCCATTATTGATTTCTTATATTTATTTATATAGTAATACCTTTATTTAAAAAAAAGTTTTCATTTAATTTTAAACTATAACTTGGTATCTTAATTATAATTATGTAATAAATTCTTGTCAAAAACTAAATATATACGTTGACAATAAGAATTGCCTTAGTTTTTATTTTCACTTTTTATATTAACTACAGAAAAAATGAAACGTCATAAAATATACATTTTGTAAGGACTAAATATTATGAATAGAGAGTTTAATGATTTTTTTTTAATAACTTACAATAATTAGTAGGTTAGATTTATTTAAAAATAAGTAATAATCAGTCAACCCAAATAACCATGTTTAGTTTTTGATTTAATTTAAAAGTTATTGCTTGTAGACGTTTTTAAATCAAAATTATTTCTAATTTTATTTTGTAAACATTTCCTAAACAAAATTTTGATTCGATAATTAATCGAGCTATGGTGTTTAATTAGCGATACCTTCAAATATATTCTTTAAAGAAAAAATTAAGTAAGCAACGTAAATTACCTATTTTCTAAAACGTGCTTAGTGTAATGATTCATTCTACAGTCCTTCTATAAGATAACCCCTGCTGAGACTACCTGCTGTTAGAATTGTAAATGATACCCTTAAGCCCGCTTCACAATGTGCAAACTTTTGTTTACAGAAATTGTGGTGTCCAAGTTTTAAATTTCATGAGTGTACACTTTAACTCTTGAAAGATCTGTTACTCCAATTTCATATTTAAGCATTCAGAGAATAAAATTAAACTAGCAAGATTATGTACCCAGGCCAGTCCATCTCTACTTCCTAATTAATAATAATAATTAACAACAAAAATGTTTCAACTGTGCGAAACAGCTTATCTTCGTTTTTAGCTAATCTAATAGCAATGTTTTTGAGGATAACATGTTTGCAGTCATCGATACCAAAGTTCTCAAGTCCTCAAAGCAATCTGTGTAATATTTTATTATTTTTTTTTTTAAATAATTGTTCTGCTAACATTTGTTTCTTGTAAGTAATTAATTCTGTAAGTTCATATTTTTATATAATTTTTCACAGTTGAAAGTATTAAAAGTATTTGGTAATACCGATTACTGATTATTATATCAACCAATACAACAATCGAAGGAAATGGATCCAAATACTGTTTTTCCACTACTAGCTGTGAAGTGGACAATTATTGCGTCTCCTAGCCAACTGAGAAGTTGAATTTCCTATTAGTGGTTAATAATTTTTCTATTGGTGACCTAGGTTAATAATGGACAAATTCAAATTTTGAGAATCTAAGAATAGTTGTTTAACAAAAACGAGTGAAACATAATTTTGTATATCCAGGAGATTATCTTTAACGTATTTGTTGCTGTAAAATTACCTAACACGATAAAATTATTTGAACAAAAAAATACCATTAGTTTAAAATTCGCGCCTCATCCCACCAACCGCAAATACATAACCTGAATTTATTTATTTATTAAATATGATGGTAGAATCAGTTTTTCAGGTTTCCCAAAGGAGATTTAACCAGGCGAGTTAAGTTACATCAAGAATTTTAAGTAAATTACAAACATTTGGTTGTAGGTGTTTTGAATGGTTAACAGAATCTGGAAGGTCCGATCTGTTGCATAAAAAAATGTCGACTCTAAAAAACTTAACGAGTATGTGGCGAACACTTGCCATTCCTAAATGAATTACAAGTGTCAATTTCTGAAACCTAATATTAAAATGATGCAAGGTATATTGGCGAAGCAATAAATGCCCGTTAACATCTCTAGCTATACCAAAACTTCTCAAGGTTGCAGCTCAAATACTCTTAGGTAAAGAAAATTACGGAGAAACATTCTTAAATTGCAACGTGAAAGAAAGCACTTCAATTGAAGTTAACATCTCCCAACGATTACTTCCCGAAAGCAGAGCAGAAATTATGACAGCCCAGTACTTAAAAAGGAAACCACTAAAAGCAGGAGATATACAGAGTTAAATAACCCTTGTGCTACATCTTTACAAAAACGATATGCAAAGGTGCCAAACTGAATTCGATAGTATTCAAACTGCATAGAAAAGACTACAACTACAATGCAGGTGCCAATGTTAGGGCAGTATGAAATTTTCGAAACCTAATTAAAAGAATAGATGTATCACCGGAAAAACCATACCTTCTCGTAAACGATAAGAAAATCTATTATTTCTTCGATGTCTCCCTATTTATTGAAGTCGGTGTAAAATAACTTGATTAAATACGATATAATCTTTAATAACAATAAAGCATCTTGGAAAGACATATTACTCCAAATAATTTTCAGAAAATGAAGGTGAAATATATCCACACAAGTGTTTAGTGAATCAGTTGCAGTTGGTTTATCAACGTATGTAGCTTTTAATGCTTTTGATTTATTTGCATTCCTGTTTTACTTGATTTTTACAAGAAAAATGTTTATTTTTTATTTTGGCTTAAATTTGGCTAGTAGTGGAAAAAATGAGTATATACACCATGGTTATGAAGTCCATTATGCCTACGCACCTTATTTCGCTCGGGGCTACTAGCGGTGCTACAAGGACAGCCTGCGACAACCCTGGTTCACAACCTAGTACTATTATTTTATAACTGATTAGAACTATATATATTTTAGTTATCAGGACAGCATTTTTCAATCACATTACGTTTTGATCTTTGACACAGCTGTACACAGTTACAAAGTTTTTCATGATTGAATAACATATGGTTTATTGTTACACGAAATTCTCAACTTGTTTTGGATATGTTGAAGACTTCTAAGGTTTTAAACTGACATCACACTGTATAACATCAATATGATTTAAAATGTTGTTGTAATAGATACCCAACTTATACATACATAAAGAAAAGCAATACTTATGCATTTCAAATTAGTTCAATCTATAAATTTTTAGAACGATTTGACATTCATTTAAAGAGTTAAAAGGAAAGTGCACGACAGTTTTGGAAAAGGTTTGAATTCCTAAGATTTAAATAGAGTTGTAAATTCTATTTTGTTGAAAATTTCATTACCTAAGTTTAATGTTCTCAAGCGACCGATAGTAGTACGCTTGCCCTAATAAACTGTCGCTCAAATTAACCTTAAAAGGATATTAATAGACGTTTTTTTTTATTTCTATAGAGAAACATTTTATGTTATTTGCCACCGGAAATAAAATTCACATCTAATTAATGAAATTATTTGGATAATTTTAAAACAAATAAAATTCTAAAAAGAAGAGGCATTCTATTTTTCAAATTTCAAACACATTATTTACATTGAAGATTTTTGTTTCCAAAGCCAATGGCCAAAAGAATTTAAGATTGGTGCGCGATCTTTGTAGCTAAAAACAACAATTTAAATAATCACTAAAATTGAATTTTTATTAAATATTTAAAATACTTAAACTAAAGTTTCATGCTTGTAAAGGTTAATGAATTTAAAATAAAAATTAAGCAAAAAATATTTTAAAATAAGGTAATTTACTATACAGATTATAAGCAATAGATGTCTTTAATTCAATAAATATTTTTTTTTTTTAAAATAACATATAATTCTGGCGTTACATTTTAATAAAGTAGAAATGAAAGAAAATATATTTCGCAGGTAACTTCAAAAATAATAATGAACGCAATAAAAATTGCTTTATACATTTAGAAATTGATAAATGCACATAACTTCATGTAAGATTTTATCTTTCAAGCTTGCAATATTTCTAATTTTCTTTATTCGCGTCGTATAATGTGGCAGGGGACGAATAAAAATTTTTTATTACTAGACGGATAGTAATATATAACATTCTTTATATATTTAATAAAGAGCCAACTTTAACATTTCGAAAAAGCTTTACTTATCAAATTTGTATTAAATAGTTTATATTTAGAGCTTAATTACATTTGTTGAATAACCTCAATTATTCATCCAGTACATTTTTACAAATGTACGAAATAAACAATTTAAAAATCTACACTTTATTAGTTTTTGCACATCCTTTTTGAGTTGGATTAAATAAAATTAATATGGTGAAAATGTAAATTAGTTTCAAAAGTTTTACATTAGTTTTTGTCGACTAAAGCGTTTAGAAGGCTTTGACTGAACTCACACTATAGCTAAATATTTTTATGTTATATGAAAGAAAATTGAAGCATAAATGAAAACACAATAACATAAAACAGAAGCTTTTACTTGTACAAAAAATAAATACTTGAATTTTTATTATAACACGGCAACATTCAACGTAAAAGGTTTCCCACCGTTAAATACGTATAAATAAACAAAAATCGTGCAAAAATTAATTATTGTACGTACAATAAGATAACATTTGTTTTGCTGATATCATATAATCAATGATCAAATAGAAATTAAACGTTGTAACTTTTAATTGCAGTTACCGGATATAGTAGCTAGAAAAGAAATAAGACAAGAAGATGTTCTTAATGTAACGGTTTTAATAAATTTTTGATCATATAAAACTTTATTTTTGTATATTATTAACTAACTCACCTTTATGTAAAGAAAAAAAATTGTAAAATTACATACACTTGGTCACTTATTAATTATTAAGTACACATCAAATAATAAATATATTTTTTTACTTTCATTTAAAATCACCGCGACGCACTTTTTGACAAGAAATTCTTACTTTCCTGTAAAACGACACGACGTTCGCTTCGCTACTGAATTCTCAACGTCTCGACGCCTAACGCTGATAGGAACACTATATTCCCCACTGCAAAAAAAATTTTTGTCAATTATCAAATTCATTGAATTTCGAAAATTATTAATGAATGAAACTTTATTGAGCTTAAAATTGTAATCGATTCTGTTTTTATTGAAAGTAATTTTAGGGCTTCAATAGTCAACTAAAAGGAACATGGACCACTTCATTATTTATTAAATCTACAAATGGTTGATTTTTTTCTGTAAACAATCGTTACTAATATTTCCTTGTCAATTGATTATTTTTTTGTAAAACAATGTTAGTTGGTTCCATCGTATAAATAACGTACCTAAATAAATTCTGAATGAGATTGCGTTATCCACCTAAATCATGAATGTGAAGCGATGGATCTAAATTTTTGTAGTCTAAAACGTATATTTGTTTATTTATTATCTATCAGCAATTGTTGATTATTAATTAGAACGTTTAATGAAAGTGAAATAATTGATTTGCACTACCATCGTTCACATCTCGGTGTATTTACTCAAGAAATCAAATCAAAATATATAACGAGGAAGAAAAAATCAATACTTATAGTTGATGATTGTATGAAGCAGTGTCACATACAATGCTAGTAAAGAGGAATTTTATATGAAAAAATAATCAAAAAACTGAAGAATCTAAAAATAAACATACTCTACACTGAAGAGAGTTTCTGGTTTTCGTTTGCAAGTGTGAGATTGTACAGTTTTCTATAAAAATATTTACACAATATATTAATAAGAAAAAATGTGTTTTTATTTGAAACATAATTATTTACCGTTGCATTATGTGTAAATAGGTAAACTAAATTTAAACTTCTATTGAAAACGAAGTATTTGTAGAATGTACAGGTATATCTAAGTTTAACTTTAAGCTTATCAATTTGTTATGCTCTCTTATTAATACTTTTGTAACCGTTTTTTTTATTACAAAAAATAAAGAAAATCTTTTAAGTTTTGAGTATAGTTTTTTTAAATTATACACACAAAATAGCGTGATACATTAAACATTTCTAACAAAGTAAGGTATTCTGTTAAATTTAGACTTCTTGCTAAAATTAGTGAAACTGTAATCATAAAAGAAAAAGACCAGCACTCATTGATTCATGCAATGCTATTTCTTTATATTAAACATTTAGCATCAGATTCTATATTTTACTTTAAAATAATTATGTACGCATTTAGTCGATACATATTTTGATTAATTTGTTTGTAGCAATTGTAGTATCAATTAAATAAATATTACAGAAATAAATTAGAATTGAATGTATATGTACCAAAAAAAATATGTTACAGTTGAGAAGCTGCTCGGCGTAAATCACGCTTAGATTAATGTTACATATTACTGTGGTAGATGCTTTTTACAACTGAGTGACAGAAAAAAATTACAGTTAAGTAACATGTTTCAGCATTTACTTGCAACAATTTATTTAAAAAAAAAGTTCTCGTTGTGGGCATCTTTGTTTGATGTATTTTTTTAAAATTAATTAATTACTTAAGTAACATCAAGCAGTAACGTAGTTAGTAGTTAAATAAAATTCAAAGCAGGAATATTAAAAATATATAATGTTTTATACGTAACCGTAGAATCAAATTGAATTAAATGTTATAAATTACTTTTACAGGTTTAAGATAATATACACGTTAAGCGTTTAGAATTAATTTGCAAGCACTAATTAATTGAATTTCACCAAATAATTTGAATTGAATTTCATTAAATAATTAATTAAAGTTGAAGTACTTTTATTTTTCAATGGTTGTAAAAAACACTCGTCAACATTTTTTAATTAACTTAAAGATTTAAAAGCAAATAGATGTCAAATTCAGAAGTTTATATCCTCGGTGTTTTAATTAAATGATTTTATTTTTAAGAACATTACGTTAGAATAGGTATTACACCTACGCATAATGTGATGAAATAAATAAGCAATTGTTTGTGTGCTGGCATACATTACCTTAGGATTTATGCACTAGCATAAATAAGTTGGCGTACTCTATACCGGGTGACCTAATAATGTACTCGTTCCTCGGCTATATCTCGGGAACTGTTCGTCGTATGACTTTGTGTAAAAATATTAGGTAAATCGGCTATCTTTGTTTTTGAAATAACTGAACTTTTGTTTTTATGAAAATGATAGATAAACTGGTTCTCTTTACAAATGTAAAACAAAAATTTTTGTTTATTATGCGAAATTTTATAGAAAATGCAATTTAAAATTTAATTCCTGCGATTCTTCTGGCCGATGGACCTAATTAATTTTTACACCAAAGTCATAGTTATAACTCTCAGAACGGAAAAAGATATCGACAAGCAATTTTCACTAAACTTCATAAACATACTTCAAAGTTTCTGCTTGACATTTTTGCCACATGTAATTTTTTTATGGACATTGACGAAAAAAAAAAATTTTGAACTAAAATTGTGTACTTACTTTAAATAGACACCCTGTAATTTTAACATCACTGGAAAGGCCATTACTTTGTCCTTTAAAAAAAGTATACATTGTGGGTATTAATTCACGTTTTTAGGAAATAACGCCATTTTTTCATCAAAACCATGTCTAAAACTTCTTGCACCAATTATTACTAAGTATTGAAAGTCGGTTTTTACTGAATGTCTGTAAAAATGTTTCAATTTTTATCTAACGTGGTTGCCAAGTTTTGTGACGTCTAAAAGTTTTGTTAAAAATTCACTTTTTAAATTCATGTGAAGATTTTTGTCGAATAAAGCTACATTAGTATTTTTAATATTTATCTGCAAACTTTTATCCCATAATTATCATTTAAAGGAATATTCTAAGCATTTTCAGTTACATCGATGGCCCAGGGCGCAATACCACGTATCAACAATTTTGCCGAAATTATGGCATTATGTTTTTGATATTAAGTAACATTGCGGCAAATCGGAATTTGGCAAATAACACGTATCAACTGGAGTCGGTAAATCCATTGAAATAGTACGTATCATCAGTGTTTATATCGACAAGCAGGATGGATGATTTTTGCTCGCCATTTTTGTGTTTTTGTGAAAATTAAAGGTAAGTTTCTATTTTCTTTTTGTGTAAAACATAGGATGGCTTCTTATTTATCTAATTAATTATTTTATTTAATATCGAAATAAAACTAGTTAAAGTTATAATTAAGTATTCATTTGTTGATACGAGGTATTACAATTTGCTCATATTTATGTTACGCAGTTTCAAACGGCAATTTAAAAATATATAATACTTAATGATGTGTTATTGTCGCACTATCTCTATATTATTATGTTTTTTGTATATTTTTGTGCCGATACGAAAAGCCGAAAAATGTTTTTCCTATTTCGTGTCTATTAGGCTAAAAAGTATTTGGGGATAAATTTATGGTTACTAAAATTCACAACTTCTTACAAAAACTCTATCAGAGGCAATTTTGCAGTTTTTTACAATTCCTAGTACTTATTGAAAAACGTATTGTATGAGAATTTTTTTAAATATTTGCAATAAAATATTAACACAAAGATTTACCACTTACGACTTTAAACTACTATGAACTAAGAAAACCACAGACGATATTTCTACCATTTTATTGACCTAAGTAAGATTTATCTGCATTTG